>JAMWYP010000162.1:1573949-1618087 GCA_025563575.1 Acacia pycnantha
TAGATTGAAGACTTTCTATTGTCCAAAAGTTAGATTGAAGACTTGGTTCTTTTTTCTAGCAAAACAAGAAGGCTTGGTTCTTTCATTTCCGCCATACCCATAGCTTCGGCCAAAAACCAATGTTGCCAAAAAAAGACTCTATTTCTTGGCCTTCCTCTTCGATGGTCTCGTCCCTCTTCTCTTTGCCTATCGCTTCTGGTCTCACCGATTGCCGCCATCGATCAACACCTCGGCGTATCTCGCCATTATCGATATCCAGGTGGCCTCGCTCCTCGTCGATCTCCGGTGGTTCTTGAGGGGAAAGAAGTAGAGGTGCTCCGATCCCCGTAACTCTACCTCGTTGCTCCTCTATTTTTTGCCGAAAGAGCCTAGAAATGTCGTCGATCCGAGCCACGAAGGATGCCGATATTGTTGTTGGCTTTGTTGATCTCTTTCTTTCCACCTCCCTTTATATGTCGGAGCTTAATCGGAGAAGGGAGCTTCAATCGACTTTTTTTTTTAATAAAAATGCTGACCCCAGTTTCTATGGTAGATTGGACCGATCACATGGCTTGAGGATTCGGCTCAACGGGCCCGTCCAAATCCTCGAGTTCGATAACCATGGTATTTACACTACAAAAGTGTTTATATAATTAGGATCGGAGTATTAACTTTTGGAGATTATATCTTAAGAAAAATAATTTGTTGGAAACAAATTGAGTATAACATATTTTGGTATATGTGTGTGTATATCAGAATTGCTTTTTTCATATATTAATAACTAAAAAGGACATAAGTAAAGTCCATATGAACCGTTGATTGCAAAGAGAAGCCAATCTGGATCATGGATTGAAAAGATGAGCAAAAAAAACATAAAAAATAAAAAAGTGATAACTTGATGATGTTACTCATTTTTTACCTTTCAAATTTAATTGGACAAACATAATTTAGATATTATGAGAGATGATGAGCAAATGGACAATGAGAGAAACCGAACCCAATTTAGAAAAGATATGAATTTTAATAGGTTAAGATTTGTCTTGTTCCCAAAAGTAATTTTGTAAGAGTCCTCTTCTTTGTGACCGTATGTTTATATTAACTTTTGGATAACATCTTAAGAAAAATAATTTGTTGGAAAATAAATTATGTGAAAAAAATGTGATTGATAAAATTGAAAGTAATTAGATAGTTGTTATATAGATCCCCACGCCTCGCCGCCCCCGATTTTCGTGCGCATTTAATGCTCCTGAGGCATGCCGTATGCCAGTCTTGCTTTTGACTTGAAAAGACATTATTACCCCTGACGATTGAATTGCCTAGTTTCAAACTTCCCTCTTCTTTTTACGTTATCGACCGCTGAAACTCCTCACTTGCTCATTCCACATCAAACACATTTCTTCTGCGCGAAATTTCTGAGCATTTGAAGATTTCTGGAATACCCTCCTATAAGTAATATTTGTAGAACCCGTAAAGTATGCATGGCTTTCCAACGTTTTTTGTTTCGGTCTCTCCCCTCTCATTGTTGTTGTGATAACTTGTATAGGTTTGAGCTTTTGATGGGTAGGGAAAACATCCTTCCTCATCCACCCAGCCCTTGGACCCGACCGATGAAGAGGCCCGCTATCCCAATTTTAGTTTCTTGCTTTTAGGAACTCCTCGACCAAAGAGGAGAAACTAGCGTGAACAACTCCGGGTGGTTCTCGTGGCCGAAGCGCTAAGGGGTTGCAAATCCGGTTCCTTTATCCACCCTGACCTGGATACTAGCCCTATTAGGCTAGATTCGATAGTTCTCCCGTGGCCGAAGCCAACATGGCCAAGCCCCTAAGCTCCTTAATGGGGCGTAATCAAACCGAGTCGGGGTCACTTCCGAGACGGGTATGCTGGTCCCTTGTTGGGAGTGTGTTGCCCGTAGCTCTTCTCTCATAGCGAGTGGCCAAGATTACCTAGCAGACCTGACTCTGGGCTCGTGCCGCCATACCGCGTCGTCCGGTCTATGTCGGCTTCCATAGAGGGATGCTTGCCGACTCGTTCCTTTAAAAGTTCCAACTCTTGGCCCTTACCGGTCGGTATACCTCATAGTTCTAATTATGGTTTTTATTTATTGATGTTATAGGTTAATGGAGTCCACGTCTTCTCCCCGACTTTCTGCGTCCGAGGCTAAGGCCGACTCTGGTAGTCCTTCTTCGATCCCTAAGGCCAAGTACCCCTGGGTAACGCATGAGATGCTAACAAATCATTCATTAATGACGGATGCCGACGCAAGTCAACTGGAGTCTTCGGGGTCGTCGGGATGTTTCTTGGCTCCTGCTTATGAGGACGAGCCGATCTGTGCCACTCGAGAATCCGGATCCCCAAACTTCTTTTTCTTTTATCGGGAATATATGTCCCGACTCAGTATTCGCTTCCTGTTCACCGACTTCCGGATGTCCGTCCTACATTATCTTCATCTTGCCCCTTCTCAACTCCATCCCAAGGTGGGGTTATCTGGTGGCGTTCGCACATTTATGCGGTTGGCTAGAGCCTCGCCATTCCTTGCACCGCCGGCCTTTTCTTCATTTCTTTTCCCCTTTTACTCCCGCTCGGGTAAGGAACCGCCCGCTTTGAAAGGGCGACGTCTCTTCGTGCCAAAGGACATAAAACTTCTTACCTCCTATTCTGATTCATTCAAGCACTTCAAAATCTCCTTCTTCAAGGTGGTTGCTAATCTTGGGAGATGCCTTGGTTTTTAAAAGGCACGAGGGCCCGACGTAGAGTGGCGTTTTCCACTCTACTGGACTTCTGACCATCACAAAACAAACTCCTCCTCCTACCAATTTGAAGCTAAGGATCTTACCAGGGAAGAGAGGGAATACGCGGCTCGTCTGATCTCCTATGTTGCCGAGACCAGGGTTAAGAGTGCCGCCTTTTACATTAAGAAGACCAAAGTTGAGTCGAGAGCGGCTTCCAGTATGATTTTTTTCACATTACTTCTACCATATCCCAAACATATCCTTTGTTTTCATATTTTTGTATGGTTTCTAACTCGTCTATTTATTTTTGGTCGATCTAGGAGCCATGGATCTCAATCCGGACTATCTTACCTACACTATGCAGAATGGAGTAAGACTACCAAGAAACGGCTACCACCGAGTCGAGGAAGAAGAAAACTTCACTAGCCACCGCTCCGGCCAACCGTCGCGCCAAGAGAGCGAGATTGGGGATTCACACGGGGTTCCTTTATCGGTCCCTCCTCGATATCTATACCAAGTGGTTCCTTCGCGCCGCCCTCTTCTACAACTACACCGGTAGTCCCTGCGGCGACATCTAATGAAACTTCGGCCACAAACCATCATCCGCGGCGTTCCTCCTTCTTGACAAGGGGAAAAATGTGGATCCTTCCGACTCTACTTTCCCACCGCCTCAGACTACATCCAGTGCTCCTTCTTCAGGCAACTTTAAACGTGGTCATTTCTGGGAGGGAGATGTGTCGGAAGAGCTTGGCACGGCCTTTTTTCCACCTCGTCGATTTTTGCGCCCTTAGCCACTAGAAGATAAGGATCGGCTCGAAGTCCAGGATATGCCTCGTCATCTCAGCAAGGTACTTGGATTGTCCCATGTCTTCCTCCACCTTCATGGCCTCTACGTGGGTGCGGTTGAAGAGGCCCGATCTCTGAAGATTAATCTAGAAAAGACATCGAAAAATGCCAAGATGCTTGAAGGCATAGGAGAAAGCCGAAGCCGAGCGCGACAATATGAAAATTGAACTAAAAATTCCCGGGACGCTACGGAGAAGGCGGAGAGGATCTTGTCTTGACAAACCAGGCTTTGACCAGAGCCACCGCCGATCGCGACGCACCAATGACAATCATTTGAAATGCAATCATTCTTATTCACGTGTATGGATGCTTTGAAGAGTTTGACCGAGCAGCGTAGCCAGCTATGGGCCGAGGCTGAGGAACTTCGGGTGGCTTTCGAAAAGGAGAAGGCCGACCATACTAAAGCGGCCGATACAGTGAGGAATGCCGCATCAGATTCCTTCCAGATGGCCCTTGCCCAGATCGAGTACTTAAATCCGGGGGTGTAACTGAACCTAGCCGGCTATGGTTGCCGCTCCAGTTTCAAGGGTGGAGTTCTTATTCCGCCGCCTTCCTCTCCTGAAGAAGAAGCTGATTCCGTGGCCGAAGATGACCAGGGCGGGCAGGATAAGGGAGAAGCTATTTCCGGGGTCGAACCTGAGGGAGATGGGACGCATATGGACGAGGCGGACCCTCCATCTTACACATTATAATTTTTATTTTGTCTTTTCTTTGTTCCGGCGTATAGTGCCGATTTTGTAATAGTTAATAGTACTTGGAACTTTTTCTAACATGAATGTGGATTCACCTTAGTAATCCCTTACATACTTTTAACTTCTTATGTCAACTATACGTTGTTATGATTTAGGCCTGGCCGGGGCCTTTTTTTAAAAAAAAATTAGAGTCCGCTTAGTACTCTTCTGGTGTAATAAACCAGGTGCATAAGTAGGGGTTTTCCAGCTAACCAGCTACGATGTTCGGAGTAGTCATCCGGTATAATGACGCACGTTTCTCGCGGTCTTCACCAGGATAAGGGCAAACTGTCACATGCTCAACCGTGGTTGTATGAACATACATTTAAACATTTTGACCTGATCAGGGTCTGGCAATACTATCTGCCTTCTTATCTGGGTGTCATTTTCGATGCATCAAGACATTTACAAGGTGCTTCTGACAGCGGCCTTGTGTAATTTTTATAGACAGCCGCGCTTGTGTGGCTGGCGTCGTCCTAACTATTTGCAACATATCAAACATTCTTGAAATTGAACTTCGACTAAGAAGCCGTTTATTGAATTTAAGCAATGGTTTGTTCTAAAGAGCTGATAACTTTGAAAGTAAAATGCGCACAACTGAAATACTGAAAGAAAAACAGCCTGGAGATAACATCAACAAAAACAACTCAGACATGACGTGCTCGTCGTAGGAAATCCTGGCCGAGTTTAGCTATAATAAATCTTTAACTTGTCGGCGTTCCATGTTCTCTTGATGGGTCTCCGGCTAAAGTTTCGAGGATATAAGCTCCTTTGTCAAGCTTGTCTCTAACCCGATACGGGCCATCCCAATTTGCAGCAAGTTTGCCATCCTTGGCGTTTTATTACCGACGTCGGCTCTCTCAAGGACCGTGTCACCCGGCCGAACACGGGTCTCACCTTTCGATTGTACTTTGCGGCAATAAGTTGCTTGGCCGCTATATCTCGTGTCACGCGCCATGTCCCTGACCTCGTCCACCAACTCTAGCTCGGTTGCCAAAGCTTTGGAGTTTGACCCCTCTCCCTCCTCAAGGGTTTTAAGTCTTCTCCACGATGGCTGGCCTATCTCGACGGAATCATGGCCTCGCATCCATAAGTCATGCGAAAAGGAGTTTCTTGAGTGGCGGATCATGTGTTGTGGTTCGGCAACCCCATAAAACATTATATAGCTGCTCAACCCATCTAGTGTCAGCATCTTCCATCTTTTTCCTCAAGCCATCCAGGATCACCTTGTTCACCGCTTCATCTTGTCCGTTCGATTGGGGTGCTCCACGAAGCAAAGTGGTGTATGACCCCAAGGTCGACCATCATGTCCTGGAATCTCTTGTCAGTAAACTGGGTGTCGTTGTTAGTGACTATCTCGGCCGAAATCCCAAAACGGGAGAAGATGTTCTATTGGATGAAACGCCGAACTCTCGGCCGACGTAATTGTGGCAAGGGGCTCGGCTTCAATCCATTTGGTGAAATAATCTACGGCTATGACTAACCATCACAATTGTCCGGGGGCTGATTTGAATGGTCCTAGTAAGTCCATGCCCCATTTGTAGAATGGCCAAGGAGCCGAGATATACTCCATTTCGATGGTGGGGACCGAGATGATCTTGGCGTGTTTCGACAACCGTCACATGTCGGGCGAACTCCTTAGCATCCGCCTCCATAGTCGGCCAATAATATCCGGCCCGCAGGGCCTTCCTTGCTAAAGCCCTTGCCCCCATCTTTGTCCGTTGATGCGCGCCATGTATCTCAATAAGAACATATCTACTTTCGTTGATGTCCAAACACCTTAACATGGGAGTATGCAAGCCTTTTCATAGACACTGATCATCGACCATTGTATAAACAATGGCCTCGCGAATCGGCTTTCGGCGTTGGTGGTTTCTAATGGGATGATTCCACGCTCGAGGTAATATTGAATTGGTTTTCTCCAACTCAGGAGATCGATATAGCCATGACGCAGCCTGGTTCCTCCGGCTTTTGTTGTATTACGGTCCTATGATTCGCCGTTCTTTAGTGCCGGCGATTTGGAGAGGATATCGGCTCGACGTTTTCTCCTCTCGGGATTTGGGTGATGATCCATATGTTCAAACTCGGCTTGAATTTCCTTCACTTTATTCCAGTATTTTGCCATGAGAGGGCCTTTAGCTTGGTATGACCTGTGCACAGGCGATGACGATCCGGGAGTCGGTGGCACCGAACCCATTTGGGCTCCAAGATCTTTAGCCTCTTTGAGTCCGGCTAGGAGTGCTTCGTATTCAACTTGATTGTTTGATGTCGGGAAATTAAGTTGCGAGGAATGTTCAAGGGTAATTCCTTCTGGATTTTCTATGATTACTCTTGCCCCGCTTCCTTTTGAATTTGAAGATCCGTGAACGTATATTTTCCGAGAGGTCCAAATTACCGACGTATTTATTGATCGGTGTCAACTCCATGACAAAATCGGCCAAGGCTTGTGACTTAATCGCATGCGGGCTTTGTAGGAGAGATCAAATTCGACAATTCAATGGCCCGACTAATCATCCTGCCCGGCCAAGTCGGGCTTGTGTAACACTTGCCGAAGGCCGGTTGGCTTGTCCGAACTACGATTCTATGAGCTTGGAAGTAATGGCGAAGTCTTCGTGCCGTCGTTAGTATGGCGAAAGCCAGGTTTTCCAACTTTTGGTATCTCAGTTCTGAGCTCTGTAGAGCTTTACTCACGAAGTATACAGGTTCCTGACCATTCTCGGTTTCCCGTATAAGTACCGAGCTTACGGCCTCTTCTCCTACCGAGAGATAAAGGAATAGCATTTCTCCGGGCCGAGGTTTGGACAGAACCGGGGGAGTTGCCAAGCATCATTTGATTTTATCAAATGCGGCGTCACACTCCGGGTTCCACTCTCCCACTGCCTCTTTCTTAAGCAATTTGAAGAAAGGAAGGGCGTTTTCGGCCGACCTCGGTAAAAACCTATTGGGGTCATGCATCTTTACTATCATGTCATCAATGTAGACCTCGACATTATGTCCGATCTGATCCTCAAAAACCTTGTTCATCATCCTTTGATAAGTTGCCCCGGCGTTTTTCAGGCCGAACGGCATAACGTTATAACAGTAGCTTCCTTTTTCTGTGATAAAGGCAGTGGCTTCCTGGTCGTCGGGGTGCATGCAACCGATTGTATCCCGAATAGGCATCCATGAAAGATAACAGTTGGAATCCGGATGAGCTATCCACCATTGATCGATGTTCGGCATGGGGTAGGCGTCTTTTGGGCACGCTTTATTCAGGTTTTTGTAATCCGTTCAAACCCTCCATTTGCCGCTTGGTTTCAAAACCATTACCACGTTAGAAATCCATGTGGTGTATTGTATTTCCCTAATGAATCCGGCCTCCAATAACTCGTCCACATGCTGATTAAGTGCGACTTGTCTGTCTGGTGCTCTTTTCCTCTTCCTCTGGGCCATCAGTGACCCGCTTGAATGGCCAATCGTGATGAAGAAAACTCGGGATCAATCCCGGTAGCTCGGCCGCGGTCCAAGCAAAAACATCGCGGTTTATTGCTAAGAACTCCTCCAGCCTTAGTCTCAAGTTTGGGCTCATGCCCCAGACCTATCTTTGTAACTTGGTCGTGGGCATTCCCGATTATGAGGTCCTCCAATTCACCTTCCTGCTCTGGCCGGTAGACCTCTCGATTCCTCACGCAGTCCAATTCCACCATATTAACAGGGTAACAACTCTTTCCTTGCCACTGGGTCCGATGGGTCTGATTTGCAACTCCGTGGCCGAGATAGAGGCGTCATTGCCTTTTCGCCAACATTAATCGTTTCGACATAGCATTGTCGGGACTCCTTCTGGTCACCCTTTATGGTGACTACTCGGTTGGCATTGCTCACCATTTTTATCTTCTGATGCTTAGTAGACACCAGCATATCCCATTTGTGAATGGTCGGTCTTCCCAAAATGACATTGTAAGGGGACGAAAAGTCCGCCACAATGAACCGTACACGCTCCATTTTAAAGCCTTCCTTCGTTCCAAGACTTAGTCGGAGGTCAATGTATCCCTTTGGAGGGGACAACTCACCATTAAAACCAACGAGGGTGGTTTTACACGGCTTAGATCTTCTTGGTCGAGGTTCATCCTTTTGAAGGCATCCCATAAGATGATATCTGCCGAGCTTCCTGTGTCTATGAACATTCTCTTGACCCGACAATTAACCAGAGTTCCCGTGATTACCAATCCATCTTGGTGACCGGGTATTACGTCGGTCATATCATCCTTGGTGAACAGAGCGAGGTCGTTCCGCTTTCTTCATCGCCTCCGAATCTTCCTTAAAATTAGGTCGGTCCCTTACGAAAGAACCTCCTTTAGATATTTCCTTGCGGAGCGCCGTGTCGCCACCCCCGCCAAAAGCTCCACTGATTACGTTGCACTCGAACTCGGCTTCGAGAAAATCATTGTCCACGGAACTCGGTTTCGAACGTTTTTCATCCCTCTTTCTCTCCGGGGCAGGGCTGTCGTGCCGGTCGTCTTGCCTTCGCTTCTCACTCTTTCGCCCTTGAGTTTGAATCACGTATTGGCGCAGCTTCCCTTCTCTAACGAACTTTTCAATGGCATCTCGGAGTTCATAACACTGATCCGTCGTGTGCCCCTGACTATCATGGAAGGAACAAAAACGGGTTTGATCAGTGTTGGCTCGTCTTCTGACTGGCCGAGGCCTATCGATCTTCTTCATTTCTGTCGATGTCACTTCCTTCCATACCTGCGAGGGGAAACGTTTAAAGGTGTGTATCATCATACTTGCTCTTAAACTCCGGTTTTATGCTAGGAGGCTTATTATCTCAGCCCCTCCTCGGAGATCTCGCCTACGGTCTTCGGATCGGTCCTATCCCTTGGTGGGGTATTTCTATCGGGACCCCTTCGAGGGGCATTTGCCTGCCGCATTTGTTCTACCTCCAAATATTTTTTGGACCGGGTGATGAAGTCGTTGAGGTTCTTAGCCCTTTGTTTAAAGAATGATTCCGCCAAGCGTGACTCACTATCCAGACCGTCAGCTAACAAATGGATGTGTACTTCCTCACTTAAACCGCGCACCTGGAGTGCCGCGCTTTTGAAACGATCCAAATAGCTCTGGAGTGTTTCACCGGGCCTTTGTCTGATCTTGGATAGGCTGTACTGTGATTTCGGCTGCCTTTTGCTGGTAGCGAAGTGCAACTCGAAAACCTCGGCTAAATCAACGAATTTGTGAACCGACTTCTCAGGTAATGTGTGGAGCCATTTTAACGCTGGTCCTTTAAGGGTCGCGGCAAAGATCCGAGAGATGATGGGTTCCCCCAGGCCTCTTATGACCATGAGCATCTCGAAGTCTTCAACATGCATTGTTGGATCCTGAGAACCGTCGTACTTTGCGAACTCACGAGATTCAGCTTCTCCGGAAACGGGCACTACGGATAACCTCGGAGAAAGGATTATTGTTAATATGTCCGACATATCTCCTTCACCGATACTTGGTAGTGGGACGCCAGGGTGATTTGCTGACACGGGTCTGCCTCTCCTTCCCCTTTTCAGAGTGTGAAACCGTACTCCTCTGTCGGTCATTTTCTGTCTCCTGCTGGCTCTTGTGATGACTCGAACTGTCGGTTTCCTGATTCTCATCCCAGGTCTTATCCTCCCAGTCCTCGCTGGAGTGAGCCGAGTCCCCTTTCTTTTGTTGTTTCTCAAATTGTTGATAGTGGAGTTTCTGGCGCTTATCGATGTTGTCGACGCGCCTCATTACTGCGAGGATCGCGGTTTGGAGAGCGGAAGTCCGGTTAACGGCCAAGGCCACATTGATCGTTGAGCGGGTGGAGTTCGACGCTCGCGGTGTGGTTTTGCGGGCCGAGGACTCCGTATCGGATGGGTTGTCATTCAAGGGTTGATCATTATTGGGAACGAGAGGTTCCTCTCGGGTTGCGTTATTCGGTCTTCTTCAACTCGCTCATTATCACCTACAGATTAATATAGTACGTTCAACGACGAGGTGGTTGCCTAGGTGGTTGACGGTGGTGCGTCGCCCGATCCGCCTCCGCCTCGCTATGGCTTTGTTGCACGAGTGTTGATCCTCAGGTCACGGAATCGAAATTTATAGATCCCACTCGGCGCCACTGTTCTGGTGTAGAACACAGATGTCCAGCCGTATGTGTGGGCTGGAGAATTGATGTTGGATTAAAGGGCTCTGCCTGGATATCTATGGTGGAGATATTCAAGAGAGCACCGGGTCGCAATGCACTAAGCAGACTCATCACCTCAAAGGGGGTGGGGGATATGTCTAAAGGGGATGCGATGCGATACAAGATATGAGTAGTGAGTTAGAATGTGTACCTTTAGGGTTCAATCCCTGTATTTATAGGCATACGAGACGAGATCGTATCGACCTTATTAATATGATTGATCCGAGATCAGATCATATCGGTCCCATTAATCAACCATATCGGCCTCTTTACTATGATGGATATGATTGGATACTCCTTTATGACATGCAGATCCTGATATGCACCATGCTCCTTGTTGTGCCATATATGGCATATGGGCCCAAATATATATCCGTAACAACTTTTCCATATATAAATAAAGAGAAATTAAAATAAAGGACTTAGAAAAAATAATATTTATTATAAAGGACCATAAAATTATAATTACTTAGAACGACCAAACATCATAAAAAATTTAAAATTACTAAATTGTCCCTAATTAAACCTTATGTATTATCTCTTGTATTCATAATTGAAAAGATAACTAAAATTAAAACTAAAGCGCCCATCATGATATGATCATATCTTTTTTTTTTTTCAATATATTATTTACTTAACCGTGGTTAAACTCATTTTTTTAATTTTTATTTTTCACAATTTATATTATCAAGTTGCCTGATTTATATTATTAATGTTAATATCAATTAAGATATTTTTATTAAAAATAAAAAAATATTTCATATTTTTCAAGATATAATAGGTTAATTAGATTTTTTTAATTTTATTAACATTACATGAATTTTTTAATCCACATAAATTGCTTCTAACACAAATAAACCATACAAACTTTCTTGGTTTAACATATATGATAAATTATAAAAGACCTTGACTTTTATTAAAATTATATAATTCCATTTTTAATTAATTTTTTTTGTTGATTTTAAAAAATTATAATTTTTACAAATTGAAGAATGCTTAATTTTTTTCATAGATATATATTCAAGTTGTGAAAAATAAAAATTGAGAAAACTATTTTTTAATTTAATGAAACTTAGAATTTTGTATTAGTTTTAAAAATAAAATGTGGAAGAGAATGTAGGAGGGAATGTAAAAGATTTTTTAGGGCTATTTTAGTAATTTAAGTTTATATTTTTATATTTTGTCCTTCTAAATAATTAAAATTTTTATGGTCATCCTCCATAAATATATTTTCCTCTAGGTCCTTCATTCTAATTTTTCCTATAAATAGCTAAAGAGGACATAAGTTAATGTAATAATTTATCTAAGGTACTAATTTTAATTGGTTAAGATTCATCGAGTAGCCTAAAGTATTATAATAGGTGTGTGAAGCACTTAAAGTATTTAGTGTTCATTTAACACCTTATAGTATTTCTCCAGGGGGATCTAGCTAGAACCTTAAAATATTTTGTGGTTTATTTAACAAAATTGCTTCACAAAATACTTAAAAGTGCTGGACAAGTCTAAACAAATACTTCAAGGTGTTTGGTGAATTTTAACCCAAATTTCATTTATATTTTTGTTTTTATATAATTAATATGAATAAATAATACATTTACATGTCTACTAGAGAAATTTATTATTCATTAAATCATTTAAATTGAAGCATTAAACACGACAAATAATTACGATATAAATATATCATAAAAGAAATTTTGCATGATTTATTCATTAAATCAAAAATAAAAGTTACATTAGTTAGAATTATTTTCATCTGTTCTTTTAAGTTTTGTTAATTTATTTGAGATTAGGGGACCTCCCCTACATTGATGATGCCACGTTGTTGCCTAGATACCTAATACTCTTAAAATATCAAACCGATTTGACTAACTTTAACAATATATATATTTTACTCTCGCATCTAAAATATCATATATATTCACCCAATATTTTATATTATGCCCCAATACTTTGGGCTTGGACCTAATCCATCCGGGTGGATCAGGCTGGATCATGCTATTTTCCATCGCCCATAAAACACCAAATACCAAAAGCTAGTGAACAAATCAGAGCCACAAATCCGGTCATCTTCGTCAGATTATAAAGGATCCAGTCTTAAAAGTATGACCGATGGTAATTTCGTAAATATATATAACACTTCTAAGATCGAATTATAAAGAATTCGGTCTTAAAAGTATGACCGGTGGCAATTTCGTAAATATATAGAACACTTTTAAGACCGAATTATAAAGAATCTGGTCTTAAAAGTTTTAAGACCGGTTGTTACAAACAACCGGTCTTAAACAAAAAAAGAAGAAGAAGAAGAAGAAGAAAAAGAAGCTAAATTCGCGAAACTTAAGTCCATGAGTATGCTTGTCTTCTTGGTGATATAACATTTGCTTAGTTATAGATTCAATGAGTGTCCCAAGAGTCTCACAGGTCAAATCCTCAACAAGAATGTCATCTTCTTCCTCTAACCTACTTGCAATCTTCGTAAGTCGTCCCAAGAGCCACACAATCAAATCCTTAGCAACGTTGGCGGTGAGATGCTTCGAGGGTTTTGTGATGGCGTCGCTTCCAATCCTCAGCAACGACGAAAGCGTACTACTTCGAGATTCTGGACGATGGCAGCTCCTTCCTCTTCGATCTATGGCTCCTCCCACGCCACCTTCGTACAGATCCGGCTTAAAATCAAACCTAGATCTCTTCTTACTTAAGTCTTTTTGTTCCTACCTTGATCGCTCCTGCTCAGAACTGGACTTCGATTTTGGTTGCTTGAAGTTTTGCCAGCATCAACAAGATCAGGATCTTGCTAAGATTTGGTTGCTTTAAGCTTGTGATTTTTGTAGATCTGGACTTCAATTTCACCTCTGATTTTATATTGATTCAAATTCGATTTCTGTGGTTAATGATTTCTGTTTCTTGTTATTTTTTCTTATTTCTAGACTTTGTAATCATCTTTTTTGTTTTTCTTGTTGGTGTTGCATCCAATATTCTCTTCTTTTTTGTTTTTCTTGTTGATGTTGCTCCCAATCTTCTCTTGGTTCTCCATCACTGATGACGGAAGGACATTCAAAATGTTGCCAGATTTGGTGATTTGGGACCGATTGTTTCATTTGGGTTTTCTTTTCTTTCTTTTTTTGGGTTAAGCTACAAAAATACACATGTGCTTTTGTCAGAGGAGCACCCAGTAGCAAATGCTTTTTTTAGGTGCAAAAGTGACTGTGGTTACAAAATTGGAGCAAAATTCACAATAATCGTTAAGGGGGTGGATATTGACTGTTAAGTTGGAAGATTTGACTTAAATATATGACATGGACGCTGACTGGGAGTGTGTTGCAGACAAGTGGCAGCTGAGTAATTGATGACTTGGAAAAAGAATGTGTTATTTCTCTGGAAAAATTTAATTAATTAATCTAAATTGATTAATTCCTAAAATCTAACATAACACACATGGAAAATTGGGGAAACGAAATCTAACACATAACTAAATCGATTAATTCCCAAAAACTAAATAAAATAGTTTCTCAAAATCAAACACCAGTAGACAAAATCAAACACCACTTATCGGGCAAATTGGGGAAACGAAGATCGAGAAAACCTAGGGTTGACAATGCAAGAGTAACCAGAGACGAAAACACAGGGATGTCGATGCGAATAGTAGCGCGAAGAAGAAGGTATTAGGACCAAATTGCTGAGGTAGGGTTTAATTCTTCGCGTGTCGAAGTGAGGGAGTGAAAGGAAGAAGGGAAAATCTGATTCGCATGCGATACACCACATCTGACAGCCACGATAACGACGACGTTCACAGCGACGATAAAAAAGAAGGGAAATCGAGAGAGTCAGGCAGTGGAAAAGCTGATTTGCATGTGAGTGGGAATCTTTGAAAAGAATGTGAGGCGAGGAAGCGACAAAAAGTTGATCCAGGTAAGCTGATTTGACAATTGTTTGTTTGCTTTCAGTTATGGTGAAATGGCATGGAGGCCCCTAATATAATATGTATTCTATACTTTGTAGGTATTATGGCATCGAATGGAAAGGAGAAAGTAGTAATCAAGGATGAAGAGACAAACATGAGCCAAAGGTCAGTACAAAGCCTGCTTGAAAAGTATGAATCTACAATAAACGGGTGGGAAGAAACTAAGACTAGGTTGCGGGAGGGCATAAGTACGTAAAGAAAGCATTTTAAATGCTGTTGGGGGTCAGGAAAGTGACAATACAGTGAGAGAATATGCTAAAAAAATAGTAGATGAGACCACAGTGAAAGGAAATGTGGAAGGTCTGATTGAGGAAATGGAATGGTTTGATGATTATGATAATTATGATGATATAGAGTTCCCTTGGTGCTGACGTGAATGATGTAAATGAGGATACGTATAGAGTTAACCAAGTGGGTTGTGATAACATAATTGAAAAAGGGAAAGGAATTGTCTACAATGAAGAGGGCATTTTAGTGATGAATACTGTAATAGGTCTGCTGATGATGATAGTTATGATGGCACTTATGTGGGGCTAAGTTCTAGTTCAGATACGGAGGAAAGTGTTGATGATGAGTTTGAAGGAAGGGACGTGGATGTGGACCCTTTCAGTGATAATGAGGAAGATGGTTCGGGCCGCGAAAGTGATAATGAGCCTATGCAAGAGCCCAATGTCCTTCAAGAGACAGAGGCAGCAGCTACAAGGCCTCATTTTTCTGTTGGCATGACATTTCAAGATAAATAAGAGGTTAAGAAGGCCATCGACAAGTATGCAATCACGCATGGCGTTAGCTTGAAAGTTGTGCGAAGTGATAAGAGGACATACCAAGTGGTCTGTGAAGAGGGATATCCATTTTCACTATATTTATCCACCTATAGGTTAAGTATAGGGTGGCAAGTTAAGTCATGTATGACCATAAGTGTGCACGTGTTTATAAAAATCAAAGAGCTTCTACTACGTGGTTGGCTCAACATTTCAAAGAGAGGGAGCAAGAAGCTCCTAATTTCAAGTCAAAAGACATGAAGAACGAGGTTCAAAGGGATCTGAAGGTCTGTGTTAGTTTACATAAATGTAAGCGGGCAAAAAAGAAGATTATGGAAGAAATGGATGGTAGTTTCAAAGATGAATTCAAAAAGTTAGAAGCATACGTAATGAGTTAAAACTATCAAACCACATACGATGTTTGTGTGGAGTTGAGCGAAGAGGATTTGGAGCAAGGAAGAATAGTGTTTAAGAGGATGTATTTATGCTTCAATGCAACAAAGGTAAATTTGTAAATTTGTAATGTAGTTGTTGAAAGTAATAATTGCATATGTTATATGTACGTAATGTAGTTGTTGAAAGTAGTAATTGCATCTGTTATATATATTGATTTTTTTTTTGAAGGTTGGCTGGAAAGGAGGGTGTAGGCCCCTTATTGGTGTGGATGGGACATTCCTGAAAGGAAAGGCAAGAGGTATAATGTTAACATTTGTGGGTATTGATGGCAACGACTCTGTCTACCCTTTGGCGCTTGCTTTGGTAGAGAAGGAGAATGCGCATCACTGGTCTTGGTTCCTGCAATGGCTCAGACACTCTCTGGACTTAGGAAATGGCGAGACAATAACCTTCATCTCTGACATGCAAAAGGTAATTATGAGAACTTGGTTACTGGTATGAAATTGTTGACTTCACTTCTTTTGTGGAGTTAAACATATGAAAGTGTGTTTGTGATATGGTTAGAACAAATTTGTTATGAGAACCATGCAAACTGAAGTTATAATTGATAATGCTTCTTAGATTCTCAATTAATTAATGTTTCAGTCTGAAGTTCATGTAATTCTGTAATGAGTTTGCTTGTGGTTATTCAAATGTGCTTGATGTCTAATTAATTTGATGCTTCCCCTGGTATCTGTATTAATCCATTCTGCTTGCCGTAATGTGTATAAATGAGCATGTCTAAAAATTGAATAATAGCTTGGCAAGCATTCTTTATGCTCGGGTTGCCTAATCACTACTCCATCTACATGACTTGTCAAGCTTCTGGTTATCTTCTGGATATGCATATTTCTGTTATTTTTGTCATTCAACATGGTTTCCATTTAATGATATACATTGTTGGAAGATGATGAGTATTGCAAGATGTAATTGTTGGTTGAAGAGTTTACTTTGTCTTGTATGAAAGGGACTGGCCAATGCAGTAGGTGAGGTGCTTCCTCATGTTGAGCACAGATTTTGCGCACGCCATATTTACGCTAACTGGAGCAAGAAATGGAGGGGGAATGAGCTGAAGAATAAATTTTTTACTTGTGCATGGAGTTCATATCCTCAAGAGTTCAAAGACAATCTCTCAACTCTAGGTTCGTTAAAGAAGGAGGCAGCAGAGGATGCGGTCAGTTACAACGTTAACACATGGGTAAGAGCCTATTTTACACCAAGATGTAAGTTGTGGATGGTGGATAACAACATTAGTGAGTCGTTCAATGCGTCGATAGATGAATATAAGTTCTTACCTGTGATTAGGATGTTAGATGGCATAAGATTGAAGATGATGGCAAAGTGGGCTGAAAGTGAGGCAAATGTGAGTGGCTGGCATACTGAATTCAGTCCTAAATGTATGGACCTATTTGAGTATAATAGGTTTCTAGCACTTGATTGTAGAGTGTTCTTCAATGGAGATGAGGGATATGAGGTAGTTGAGGGACAAGATAGAAATTTAGTTTATCTTTCTAGAGGCATGTGTACATGTAGAGCTTGGGATTTGACTGGAATACCTTGTCAACATGATATTTGCACCATGTATCATGCTAAGATTGATCCTAAATCCCAAATCTCACACTACTATCACAAGGACACCTATCTTACTGCATATAGAACAAAACTTGCACCAGTTAGGGGAAAGAAATTTTGGGACACTGAAAATTTCCTACCCATGCTACCACCACCACTTGCTAACTTGCCTGGACGACCTCCTAAGAAAAGAAGCAGAACTGAGGAAGCTACTAGAAGGAGGCAAAAATACAAAGTTCGTCCTCATGCAAGTGGCCCAAGTGGGTCAGCTCCTCGTAATAATTCCGAACAAGTTGGCCCTGAAAGGTTGAGCAGACGTGGTAAGAGCCACAAATGCACCCGTTGCAAGCAAGAAGGGCACAATAAATCAACTTGTAAAGAGGTAAGTGATATTGTTGTAATTCTTCCTTTTACACTGATTTACTTGTAATTCTTAAGTGATAATGTTACACTAATTTACTTGCAGTTATTAAGTGATATTGTTACACTAATTTACACTAATTCTAATTAGACTTTGGATCATGTACTATGCTTTGGATAATTTTGGGGTTTGTTGCATTCGTATGTCAATCAAGTAAACTTTTTTACATGTACAAGTTGTTTTAGTGTATTGATGACGGTCTTATGTCCTTGGGTGTTTTTTTCATTGCCCCTTTTCTTGTTATAACAAATGAGCACGGGATAGAATTTTTTCAATCATTGGTCTGAGAGGGAAAGACATTTTTGCTTAAATACTGGGTGTTGGAGGAACCCAATCATATTGACTGTATCCACATTTCAATGACATGTGATGCAACTTTTATTTTACAAGAAATACCTACCTTCTTGGTTGTATTGACTGCTTATCCATAGTGTTTCTCTTCATAATTGGTTGGTCCTGATTTTCTACGATGCAGTATTCATGGACATTGTGTCTTTATAATTCTTAAGTGATATTGTTACACTAATTTACTTGCAATTTTAACTTGGTTTGTTTTTACTTGTTCCATGTCAGCCTCCCACTACAAACGAATGACGCAATCGAAGGAAAGGCAGGCGGAAGTCATCTCAAACCTCTAAACAGCCCCATGAACCTTTCAATTCCCAAACCCCCCAACAGCCGCCTGACCCTCTCAATTCCCAAACCCCCCAACAGCCACCTAAACACGTCAATTCCCAAACCTCCCAACAACCACCTGAACCAACACAAGCAACCCAAGAAACACCTAACCAGATTGGAAGTTCCCAACCACCTCCACGTAATTCAACAGGCAGGAGAGCAACAACTAGGAAAATATACAAATCAAAAGCATATGGGTTTGGGATAAGATATGACGATACCACAGGATCTTCTATGTACAATGTATGGTCCCTCTTTGCACTTCTGCAATGTCTTTCAAGATGCTCAAATTTTTAACAAGTTTTTGTGCTTTTCTTGCGGCTGGACTTACTTGAGGTGGTAATACAACAAGGCACAATAGATGAGAGCATGCATCACACTGCAGATCCAGAAAGCAGATTTCCCATACCGAATGAAAGGGAACTGCGAAGGACAAGAGGCTCTAACTCTGCACAAGCAATGGAGGGTTCAAGATTAATTCAATTTGAACCTCATCCAATCAATGCCGGGGCCTCTCGACCTTCCATATCAGGTTTCAGGTCTGCAATGGAGAGGACACCCCTCTGTGACTACCTCACAGCTCTTAGCATAAACCCAGACGCAAATTCGGAGGAAGAAACTCAGAGCAAACAAGACTACTTAAATGTCTCTGTCCTTAGTTATTTTATGGTAGCATTTTGGTTAAATTATTGGTGTAAACAGTCTCGGTAGCCTTTTGGTTATATTTTGGAACAAATGTGGTTGCAAATTGGTTAAAGTGGAATGTAAACAAGCTAGGTTGCCTTTTGTGTGACCCAATACATTGTCACTTTTTGTGTAAAGTGCACCAGTTGTTGTCAATACATTGGTTAGCTTAAATATTAGATGAATGGTCATTGTGCTGCTGCTGCAACAACTTGTGCGTTGCATGCCATTGGAAAATTTTGTACCCAGCGTACTTACAGTGAGCAATACTAAATGTTTGTGTTGTTAGGGATTATTCTTTTGTTCTCATTCCCATTCTCAATAGCTATAATGTACGCAATTGTGGATATCTTATTTTCATCATGTTGGATTGAAGTTGAAGGATCTTTGTTCACTCAATTTGTGTCTAATTTCAATTTCATTCCCTTGCATGCTAGTTATTTGTGAAGGTGGAGCTTGAATCACCAAGAGGGGGTGAATTGGGGATTCTCAAAATCTTTTGATAGGCTCTGTTTCGAATAGAAAATGAAAGTAAAGCAGTATAAGGAGAAGAAGCAAGACACAAGAATTTATACTGGTTCGGTCCAACAACTTGACCTACGTCCAGTACCAGAGACTCTGGGATTTCTCACTATCAAGATTGATTACACACTCTGCACTCAAGAGTAATTCTCTCTAGAACTTACTCCCCTTACAAGTTGTAATCAATGAACCCAATCTCCAAGTCCCCTTGACTAGAGATAACTTACAAGAATGATTTACAATCAAGAAAAACTCTCTCTAAGAGTAGATATGATAATCAATTGAAGAATAAATGTATCAACAAATACTTTTACAAGAAAACTCAAAGAGTGAATGAAACTTTAATGATTTTCGTTCTTGCACAGGTTGGTTGTTGAGAAGACTTGAATGCATCTCTATTTATAGGTAGATATCATTAATTGACCGTTGTAATCCCTTAGATAACCGTTGGAGTGATTAGAAGAGGATTAGTGAAGGTTTTGGTCTTCTTCTCTCTCTACTCTTTGATTAATTCAGCTTTGCAGAAATTAAGAGTTGACTCTCTGATTATTAATCCGTTGGAAGAGCAGTTTGCTGAATGTAGAAGGCAAGCATTAACTTCTCCAAAACGTGTGGAGAATGTTTTCCCAAAAGCATGCAAGTTTCTGTTCAGAATTTTTATCGAAAGACCGAAACTCGAGTTTTCAAACTAAACTCGAGTTTTCTCTTTACAGAGACAAACATCTCGATTTGACATTTTGGACATGTTGGTGAATAGTGCAAAACTCGAGTCAATTAATGACTAACTCGAGTTTTGGACTCTTGAATGTTTTAGTCCAAAAGCTCAAAACTGGAGTTTCCAAAACATAACTCAAGCTTTCAAAGGCTCAAAATTGGCAGAGCGAGGCCTTGCCAAAACTCAAGTTTTCAAAACAAAACTCGAGTTTTCATATTCTTTGAAAACTTTGGAAACTTTTACGAAAGTTGAAACTCGAGTTTCAAAACGGAAACTCGAGTTTTCTCTTTATGAGAAAACGCCAAAAGCTTTGGTCGATTCAATCATGGAAGTTTTCACAACGTCAGAGACGAGCATTGTTCTCAGATGAGGTAAACTCGAGTTTTCAAAACAAAACTCGAGTTTCCAGAAAATGTTGGAAACTTAGAGAACTCTTTGTATAACCCAAACTCGAGTTTCCAAATGGAAACTGGAGTTTTGGTTTCTTTGAAAAACTTGGTTGCTCTCTGTCTCGTCAAAACTCGAGTTTTCCAAATCAAACTCGAGTTTGCTTTATCTCGTGGGAAAACTTGAATGCTCTCTGTATGGCCAAAACTCGAGTTTTCAATCCCAAACTCGAGTTTGTCAATGTTTACAAAAATTCGAGCATTTCTCAGTCAGGCCAAAACTCGAGTTTCCAAACCGAAACTCGAGTTTTCCTTAGACAGTAAGTTTTTCAACTTACAAAGACAAACTTCTTCTGTGTTTACAATTGTCCGTTATCATCAAAACCATTTGAGAACTAACAATTTGACTTGGATCTCAGGTCAATCATTTTAAAATTAATATTATAGGACTAGCTAGTATTAATTAATCTAAACACATACACGTACAGCTGAAAGTGGTTTTCCCTTTTTGCTAGGAATCATGAGGATGATCGATGCATATTGGAAATTAATGGTAGGTAAATGAAGCCAATCAACTTTATACCTGTTGTATTCATTCCACATTACAATGGGCAGGATTGAACTAAACAAGACATAAACAATACATTCCACCATTTAACAATGGTCTAATCCCTAACACTAACAACTAAAATACATATAAACTCTTATATATTAACATTGGTGTAATCCCTAACACTAACAACTAACATAAACCCTTACAATTTCATTACCACCAACACAACCCAAGTTAGTAACAAAGTTGCTAATGCAAGTTTCAACTTCAATTGCACCTTCTTCACTTCATATCCAACTTTCAGCCTCATCACCTCACCTTCAATTGCAACAAGGTCTTCGTAATTCCTCACACATGCATTCCCTCTTCGAAGATGATTGTTCTCCTCATATAACTTGTCTATGTCTGTGAGTAAATCTTTGATAACTGCATTTTCCCTATCCCCAAACACACCATCGTGCGATTCGAAATATCCACAACCTCCATCCTATGATTCAACAAATAACCCACCATTAAAATTCATGAACCCATCCCATTTAAATTAATTCCAAATCAACCAAATCTTACCTGGTAGTAATTCCGGCACCCGTAAAACCTTCTACCTGGGTTTCCTTCCGACCACGACGTCCACCAGGGAGCCAACAAATTGTGATGGAAATTAACGAATGGGACCTTCATAGTGCTCCTCACGTCTGTGGCGTCTTAGGAAAACTACTTTCCTTCGCGATTTCTGGGTTCTCCCCCTGCTCGATGTTGAAGACGACTGCATTGAGCTCCCACTCGATTCCTCGTTCCTCACACCTCACATCATGGTCGACGCTGTTCTCCGTCAAGGTTGCAGACAACAATCGGGGTTGCAAGAAAGAAGCTAAATCGCCTTCATTAAACCGTAGCTTAGCAATCTGGTGTGGAGTTAAACCGTGGTGTATCACGAATCTGGCTAAATTGATGAGAATGGAGGTTGAACCTAGGTTTTTTTTTCTCTCCAGATCTTCTTTTCCAGCTACAAGTCGTCTACTTTCTTTTATCCAGAAAGGAAGTCGTGTGTTATGTTAGATTTTAGGAATTAATCAATTTAGATAAATTAATTAATTTTTTTTCCAGAGAAATAACACATTCTTTTTCCAAGTCATCAATTACTCAGCTGCCACTTGTCTGCAACACACTCCCAGTCAGCGTCCATATCATATATTTAAGTCAAATCTTCCAACTTAACAGTCAACATCCACCCCCTTAACGGTTACTATGACTTTTACTCCTATTTTGTAACCACATAGTCACTTTTGCACCTAAAAAAAGCATTTGCTACTGGGCGCTCTTCTGACAAAAGCACATATGTATTTTTGTACATTAACCCTTTTTTTTATTATTATTTTGAAACACTTTTAAGATTAGATATTTCAAAAGTTCGGTCTAAAAACGATTTTTTCAAGACCGGTCGTTCATCTGGTCTTAAAAGTAACATATTTTTAAGACCGCCTGAAATGAGACCAGTTCCAGATCCGGTCTTATGAGGTATTTTTTGTCCGGTCTTAAAAGGATTTTTGGTACCGGTGCTCCTTGATCAGAATTTAACTAGCTTTTGTCATTCTCTCCTTGAAAAAAATACTTCTCATGGTTTTAAAAATTTATTTTATGATCTTGAAAAAATATTTTAGGATACTTACTAATCTTGGAAAAAAATTTCAGGTACTAATGGGTATTAAAAAGATACTTAAGGATATGAAAAAAAATATTTCATGATCTTGAAAAAAAATTTAGGATATTTAAAAAATATTTCAGGGCAATGACTAATCTTGAAAAAATATTTTAGGGTACTAAAAAAATACTTAAGGATATGACTAGTACTAAAAAATACTAATGATGGCAAAGGAGAGAGAAAAAACTAAAAAAATAACTTTTTATAAAACCTAGGTTTTGATATAGAATAACTTCGGACAATTTTTGGAGTGTTTGAAAACTTTTGTCAAAACTTAGGTTTTGATGCGAGAATAGCGGTGTTTAACAAACTTTTGTCAAGACCTAGATTTTGATGCATAATAGTTTCTGAACGATTTTGGAGTATTTTGCAAACTTTGGTCAACAACTAGGTTTTGAAGTTATCCAAGCACTATCATTTTTATCCAAAACATATTTTCCAAAAGTCATTTTTACCTCGTAAATCCCAAAAGCTATTCTCCAAAAACCATTTTTACCTCGTAAATTCTAAAAGTTGCATCTAAACGGACTTTTGAGATATTTTATATGCAGAAAACAGAGTTTACCACCTTGTGCAGAGCCTTGCGGCGAGAAGCGAATTAAATTAATATAAATGTCACTTGCTACCACCTTCCTCTTCCTGAAAATATGTTTATATTAACTTTGGGAGATTATATCTTAAGAAAAATAATTTGTTAAAAAAAAAAATTGAGTATAACATATTTTGTGAAAAATATGTGATTGATAAAATTGAAAGTGTTTAGATAGTTGTTATATGTGTATGTGTATATCAGAGTTGCTTTTCTCATATATTAATAACCAAAAAGGACATAAGTTAATGGAATAATTTACATAAGATACTAATTTTAGGGGAAATCATTTCTGCATCTACTGCAGAAAAACTTTTCTTCAGCAGCCCCAAACCACATTGTTTCTTCTTCTTTTTATTCACTCCACTTAATATATCTTATTCAAACATATCCACGTAGCATCAGTAGGCAAACCCACCGGCTCAGTCATTTCTGGGTCCTTTTCGATGAACGTGAGAAGAAGACGAAGAAGAAGATGATGATGATGATGAAGTAGACGATGTGGGGATTTTCATGGTGGCCAGAGAACAAATATCTCTTTGAATAATCTCTTCCTTGTCCATGAATATCTACTTGTACCTGCAGTACTCCACGTTGCAAAATCCCCTCTCTTCCTTGTTTTTAAACACACCAGAATATATAAGCCTTTCAACAGATGTGGAAGGTAAGATGAGAAAGAAAAAGACATACTTGTACATGTAGATGTCTTTAAGATAGGTTCATGTTTAAGATCAGTGGCGTACTTGGTGAACTTTTTAGTCATTGCCTCCAAACAACTGAACAAGGGGAAGGCCTTCCAAAGTGCTCCGCCATGTAACATGGCAACTTAGTTTTCACCTATGATGCACCGAAACGTGAATTTTTGGGATTGGAGTGTTTCCGAAACACGAATTTGTGGGAGACGCGAATCAGAGCTGGTCAAATGGGTCCAATGTCATTTTTGTAATTTTATTAAAACTGAAGGGCAAATGGCTTTCTTTATATAATTTCTCTCCCTAGATCTAATCGCTGAGTTGTGGGCTTGTGGCTATGATGGCTTTCTAAATGTTAGATACTAGTCATTCACTCATTTGTACCCAAGTATCAGAACGTATATATTAAATGTTAGATACTAGTCATTCACTCATTCTTGAAATATACTGATTATATTACAAATATTATTTAATAGTAAGACGTATCAAAACATATCGAAATATTAGTATTTTTGAAGTAATTTATCATTATCACGTATCAGTAATGTCTCGAAAATGCCATATCGGTATCGGTGCATCATAGGTTTTCACAACCTCTCGTCATCCCACTCCTCTACTTTTTCCTTTCTGCAGAACCAGTGAAATTATGCCAAAGTATTTATCTTCAAATCGATTAGAATTCAAACTCATTTCTCTCTTTTCCATGAATTTACCGCCATACTAGAAGAAGAAAGAAGTTTGTTGAAGTCTCTAAGAATGTCGTCAAAGCCTCTGATGAGTGTTTTTAATCACATGAAGCATCAGGAACCAAGTCGAAAAGTCTACATATAAAGCAAATGAATAAAAAAGGGTCAGGAGGTTGCACGAAATAAATATGTCTACAAAGAGGAGGAAAAGTCAAATATGGTGGCTTGAATAGAAGAAAGAAGGAAGTGGCAAGAATAGTGTGGGTAAGATTGGGCGGATATAGAGCTCCAGAACAAGAACAAGTCAAGAGACTGTCTCAGCAAGCAAACGTATACATTTCGGAGACTTACTACTAGAAGTTCTCACTGGGAGAGCTCCATCGCAGCATCCTTCACCGACTCAACCTCGCTCTGACGAAGATGAACAAGACGTGGATCTTCCGAAATGGGTTCAATCGGTGGCGGTGAACTTGGGAGTTCTAATTCAAACCACGGCTTTGATCTACATGGTGGCGGTGTATTTGGGGTTCTTCGCCGGATTTGATTTCGAAGGTTTGTAGTTGGGTTTATTGGCAGCTCAAGGATCATGTTTGGTGACAATGTTGTTCATGTTGGGAAGAAAGAGGGGGAAAAAATAATATGAAACGACGTGGTTTGGGGCTACTGTAGAAAAGTTTTTCTGCAGAAGATGCAGAAATGATTTCCCCCTAATTTTAATAGGTTAAGATTAGTCCCGTTCCCAAAGGTATTTTTATTATGTTTATATTAATTAACTTTTGGATAACAGATCTTAAGACAAATAATTTGTTGGAAAATAAATTTTGAGTATAAAATTGAAAGTAATTAGATTGTTGTTATATATATCAGGATAACTTTTCCATATATAAATAACCAAAGAGGACATAAATTAATCTAATAATTTACAAAAGGTACTAATTTTAATTGGTTAAGATTTATCTAATACTCTTAAGTATTTTTATAGGTGTGTGAAGCACCTAAAGTATTTAATGTTCATTTAACACCTTAAAGTATTTGTCCAAGTGCATCTAGCTAGCACCCTAAAATATTTTGTAGTTCATTGCAGAAAACATTTTACTGTAAAATTGCTACTAAAAATAATTAATATTTAATAAAAAGTTGCTTCACATGATATTTAAAAGTGCTGGACAAGCTTGAAAAATATACTTCAAGATATTGGGTGAATTTTAACCCAAATTTGATTTATTTTTTTATATAATTAAAAAATAAATAATACATTTACATGTCTAATAAAGAAATTTATTATTTATTAAATTATTTAAATTGAAGCATTAAACGAGACAAATAATTACGATATAAATATATCATAAACCAAGGCCGCATAACTTTTTAGTTATCATCAACCTTTATTTCGCTTCACATTTTAAAAGAAAATTTGCATAATTATTCAAAAAAATCAAAATAAAAGCTACATTAGTTAGAATTATTGTTCCCAACATTATTGATGATGCCACCTTGTTGCCTAGATACCTAATACTCTTTTAAAATATCAAACCGATTTGATTTGACTAACTTTAACAATATATTTTACTCTCACATCTAAACTATCACATATATGTACCCAATATTTTATATTATTTATACTATGGCCCCATACTTTGGGCTTGGACCTTATCCCCCAGGGTGGATCAGGCTATTTTCCATCGCCCATAAAACACCAAACATAAAAAGCCAGTGAGCAAATCGGAGCCACAAATCCTTTCATCTTCGTCACCACCGTGTCTCGCCGTTTACTGGGAAATTTCTCACCTCAAAATCTTATTCGAGTCCTGAACTTCATTCCCCGCTCAGAATAATCCTTGATCCTGTGAGTAGTTTTAATATTCCTTTTCTCTTCCTCCTCTTCTTATCATTTCCTTTTCCAGAGATTCTCCTTGATCAGAATTTAACTAGCTTTTCTCATTCTCTTCTTTCTTTTTAAATGTTTGTTTTGGATCAGACGTCGCGGTGGATATAAAAGACCAGGCCCCACCAAAGGACCACCCCATCAACATAACTTCACCACCATGAGAGCTAAGGCTAAGGCTAAGGCGACAAAACACAGTGACTTAATAACAATGGAGGAATCATATGAAACTACTAATGGTCATGTCAACGGTAGCTAATTCGGCTAAGTGTTGACTTACGTACGGTTGTATTAATATTTAAGGATGTAATTTTAATTTTTTATACCAATTAAGATCCATAAATAATTGTAATTGGAGTTTTGATCTGTAATATTTCGGTGTTAATCTGAAAATGCATCGTGCTTTAGTTCGGGTTCGTTATTCTCTCAATCTTTACATTTATAACTTCAGGTGAATTATATCCAATTAAGATGCATCGTGCTTTAGCTCGGGTTATGCAAATAGTGAACATCTTGTTCACTGATGAAATAAAAAATGGATTTCACTGGCCAAAGAAAAGGGATGAAATCAAAAATGGATTTATATTTGTCCTTTCCCTACTATCACGCCAAGTGAAACTAAAATAAATATGTAAATTATGCCAATGAAGATATCAACCCTCTCTCATTTACACCCCACACATGCACATATTCCCTCATTCTTTTCATTTTCCCATTCGACCAGATCATATACACACAACACACCCTCTCATTTTTCCACTTCCTTCAGCCAGGCACATAGAAAACAGAGTAAGAGACCAACTGAGAAAGAGAGCAGAGCGAGAGAGAGAATCCGAAGGGGAAGCTAGGGGCATGTGGCTGACTTTTGAGAAAGGAGAAGGTGAAGTGTTTTGCATGCAAAATGAAAGAGAGGAGTTTTGTATAGCCAAGTATAAGTGGGGTCCACTCCACAAAATAATCTCATTTGACCCTCTACAAGACTTGTATTTGTAACTTGGTTGTTTACTGGTTAAGTTGCAAATATTAAATAGGTGTCAAAAATTAATTCTTAATTCCATATAAGGACTTTTCTTTCTCAATTAAGTTCTCTAGGCCTTAAAATATTAACTCTAATATTTTTAGGCCAAAAATTATCCCTTACTATTTATTCTTTTTCATAAAATTCAAGGAAAAAAAGGCCTTAAATTTCAATAAATAAATTTTATAATTGTTTTAGGCCATATTTTCATAAGAAGTTCCCTACAATATTTCTAATTTCCAAATCCCGAAATTTATGATGTCACAATTCTTAACTTATTAAATAGGAGCCATGAATATTTAAATATTAATTACAAGGGCAAAATTGACATATAAGCATTAGTTACCCTTCAAGTGACTTATATTGTAGACCAACTCATTCTTTTAGAAGCAGCTTATATTATGAAATGGAATGAGTATATACAATTTTATTCTGAATGAAATGAACATTTATCCAATAGGAAAAGGGAAAACACTTCTCATATTGTAAGAAAAGTGTTTTCTCATATGCGCACACACATGAAATGGTGGGACCCACACACACACAGTGTGTGTGTATGTGTGGGTCCCACCATTTCTAATTTAAAATGTGTGTGTGTGTGTGAGTCCCACCATTTTATATGTGTGTAAGAATTTAATTTTTCTTCTCACGTAACATCGAAAGTTTAAACCCCATAAAAATATCACGTCTCATTTCATGACTTACGTTAAGACTTGAGTCAGTGGGTATATTCAGAGCTTGCTTTCAATGTGAAAGCATCATTAATTTTTCGTAAGATTTTTCATTGTCCGTAGAAACCTAAACCCAATTACCAATAAAAACACTTTAATGAGTTTTTGACACCGAATTAATCAAAATTTGTAATTAAAAATAAAAAAGAATTAATTGTTTGTAAAAAAATTAAAACCCAATTAATGTTTTCTAGTGACTCTTTATTTTATTTATTTTTATGATGAAACTCAATAAAAATCATATTTGAATATTTTTGTATTTTTCATTTAATTATTTTTTAATCTTTTTTGTAAGTGATAATCAATTGTAAAAGTCCAATCAGAGTAATCACTACTATAAAAAGAGGTTTTTACTTCCCTAAAAGGTGTCATTTTTTATAAAAAGGAAGTAACAAATAAAGGCGGTGACATTTTTGTAATTATATACCGTTAACCTTCAATAAACTCCACCCCACCGTTGCACCACCACCGTGGCGCCATCCGCCGTGAGCAGAGAGACATAAGTTCCGTGAGCGAGAGAGATCAAGAGCAACCGACCACCCTCCTTCACCAATCTCACCTTCCACCACCGCCGGTGTACGTTGCAACTCGAGATGTAATGTAAAGACAATGGGACATCATCTTCTTCGTGTTCGCTCCTCCGCGGCATCGATCTCCTCGGATCTATGAAAGACAACGGGGACGAAATCTCCTTCGTGTTCGCTCCTCCGCTCCCATTGATCTCCTCAGATCTGTGAAAGACAGTGGGGACGACATCTTCGATTTCAACTCGACGGCGTGGCGAGAGGTGTTTGCGTTTTGCAATTTTTTGAAGATGTTGTTTCGCCTAGTGGCCTAAAGAGAGATGAAGAAGAGTAATTAAAGGGACTAGGAAAATCTTGTTGGATTGTAATTAAGGACAAGGTGGGAATTACATAAAAGTTGAAGGGCAAAATAGTCATTTAGTTCCGCTAAACCGACTTGGACTCTTAATAATTCACTAAACCCTTCCTCTTTCTTGATTAAGGTCAGATTAAATGTCAAAAAGGAAGGGAAACCGAAATTAGAATGAAGGATCATTGGATTTCAATTAAAATTTCTAACCAATGGCAAACCGTAAATTAAATTATAGTTGAAGGGCAATTTGGTAATATTCCCACTTAAACCAACTTTGGACCCCAGATAATCATATTTTCCTTCTCTCTTCACTCATTCATATTCTATAATATTCGCCCTAGTTGTTATTTCGGCTCCGCCTCGCACACCAAAGAGAGATCTTAGCCGAAAGTCCATACACACCAAAGAGAGATCTTGACTGAAAGTGAAGAAGAAGAAGATCAGATTTTCCTTCTCTCTTCACTAATTCTTTCGGTCTCAAGCATCCATACACACCAAAGAGAGATCTTAGCCGAAAATCCATACACACCAAAGAGAGATCTTAGCCGAAAGTGAAGAATCACTAATTCTTTCGATCTCAAGATGAAGAATCACTAATTTTTCGGTCTCAAGCATCCATACACACCAAAGAGAGATCTTAGCCGAAAGTGAAGAAGAAGAAGAACCAATGTAAGATCTTGTGTTATGGACTTGTCTTCCCTAGTTATTCCCGCTTCCTACTTCCTAACCCTTGAAACACTCTTGTATGACTTCTTAGAGGTGCTGACCGAAATCATTGTTGAGCCAAGAAGGAAGAGATTTTACAACAAAACACCGAACAAAGCTCAAGGTGAGTAATTCTACACTCTCGTGATATTTTGGAACTGGTTGGTAGTTTTGTGTGACTTCCTTGAAGATTTGGTGGTTGGAACCCTAAGGGAAGGTGCTGTCCAATTGACCAAAATGAGCTCAAGTATGTATATGGTCTAAATAACAAGATAAAAGTCATTAGAAACTAAGATTAGAGTGTTTGAGAAGTGAAATTGCAAAACACAATGTGGCCACAATTACACCTTAGTTTTGGCCAGAACTAGGGGAGACCGGGGGAGTGTGAATTTGATCAATTTGATGGTTCCAATGTGCTTAAAATGAAAAATTGTGTAGGGTAGAGATTAGGTAGTGATTTTGAAAGCTTTGGAATTGAATTAGCCAAAAACCTCAAAACTACCTTGAAAGCTCCAGTAGAAGCAGCAAAATTGCAACACAAATTTGGTCAGCATATTTAATGGTGTCCAATGACTACGAAAGTTTCTAGAATTAAAGTAGACATAATGAGATTTAATTTGATAAGTCATTTGTAATTTTTGGATATCTATATAAGGATATATGAATTTTTGAAAATGACCGTGATTCTGGAATGAAATCTGGGTAGTAGTAATTGTTTGGTTGAACTTGGAATGGTATGTGTGTGACTAGCTACTGAAAGAATTTTTTTCTTAAAATTAGACTTAATAATGAGTCCATATGCTTTGGAACCACCCCATTTAGACACTTGTGCAATTAGATATGATTTTTCAAAGTTTGAAGTCAAATTCTGAAAAAATTGGTCAAGTTCAAAATTGAGGAAACCAAGAGACAAGGATAAATGTCTTGATGTTAATTTTTGAAAAGAGGTCTTTAGATATAGTTTGGACCCTTTGGCTTCATAATTAAGTATGGTATGTTAAATGACATTTAAAATGTCAAAAGTGGAATAAATAATTATCCTTGTATGTAATGTAGGAACCTATAATTACCTCGAAGTTGACTCGGAGAACTATAAAACAATCCGGTAGTAACTCTAATCTCACATACTTTGTATGATTGTGTATGCTGTTTGAATCACATATGTGAATGTCCTTATGGTAAAACTATGTGTGGGACCTATTGGACGGAAATCCTTAGGTGGCTAACCTAGTTGCATTCGGCGACTTAGGGTACTTTCGATTGAGAACTCCAACGTACGGGAGGACTCTCAATAATTCCCATCGATTAGTCCTAGTTGGGTGTCTTGATTGAGAACACTCGACATATAGGAGGACTCTTGATACGTGCCAATTCGTTATACCTAGTGCTATAGTTATGTAATATGTATATTTTGGTTTGGTTGTATATGATGTGATTTCTGAATGTTATATATGTTGTCGTGGACTGTTTATTTTATAATTAACTATCATATACTATTTATACTTTCTTTGGGAGATTAATTTGTTACTCTGGGATCCTTCGGGATTCCAACCCCTGTTACTACCTATGAAATCCCAGACATACCCAGGGAGGTTGGACATGGGCAAAGTGGTGGGCAAAGCTCCAAAGGAAAGGCAACAAGTGCAAAATGCTAGGGTTGTAGTATGGTCATTAGAAGGAGCATTAGAAATTTTAGTTTTGCTTAGCTAGGTTCATGTTGGAACAGTAATATTTTGACACTGATGTTAATGGAAATTGTATTGAGAACTAAGTAGATTATTCATGTGCATAACCAAGAATTTTTTAATTACTAGTGTACTATTTTATATCTATGTTGCTCACTAAATTTCGCTGTATTACTTTTATAAATGTCGTAATTTTAAGAGGTATGATACCTCCTCATGGTTTGGTCAGTGTGTTCTGCATCATGCCGCTAGGGATGAGCAAATTAGAATCAAAACCGAAAATCAAACTAAACCAAACTCAATTCCATTTTTCGGTTTGATTAATTCGGTTTTTGGTTAAAGATTATTTTTTATTTTTTGAACATTTTATTTTTTATTTTTTGCTTTGGTTCGATTATTAAAAATTAATTTGGTTAAAACCGAAAAGCCAATAAATAAATAAATAAATAAATATATATATATATATATATATATATATATATAATATTTGATAAATGCATATTTTTATAAGTAAACAGGTGTTTATTTTGAATTATATTAGATAAAATCTATAGATATTTTAAATCTATTAAGTTTATTTTAGATATTTTCCCCCAAAATCTAATATTGAAGAAGAAAAGTAATTTTTTATTCATATATCTTTTATTTTGTAGATAATAAATAAAAAAATTGATAATTCAGTTTGATTAATTAGATTAATTGGTTTCGGTTTGGTGCTTAAAAATAGCTCTATTCGGTTTTGGTTATTTCGGTTTTCACCAAAACTAAACCGAAAAACTGAATGCTCACCTCCATGGTAGTTAAAAACTCATTTTATAACTACGATTTTACGTTTTTACGATTTTTTTTCATTAAAACGATTTTACTAATTTTCCAAACGCTTTTATGTTTTTACGATTTTTTCACGTTTTTACTACGTTACGATGTTACGTTTTACGATTTTTTATTCTCCTTCCGTTTTTAGGTAAAATCTACGTTTTCACTACTATGCTCACCTCTACTTGTCGCAACATTGCCTCCAATTGTTGAAGCATAGGATGTAGAGGCGGAGGAGGAGGAGGAGGAGGCGATGGTGCGTGATGTTGGGGAGGAGAAGTAGGAGGTGGAGGATGGGAAGGAGGAGATGGAGGATGACCCAAGAGCTTTCTAGAAATTCTTTCACACGGCATTTCATCTTTGCGATTGAGAGAAAAAAAAAAAAGAAGGACAATGAAGAAAATGTAGGAAAAACAAATAAAAATTGAGAAATTAAATGGACGTTTGGAACAAATGAAGGGAAGGGGAAAAACATAATTGGTTGTTTTGGAAGTTGAACAAGACACAATGAAAGGTTACTCGGTTCTCCAGACAATCCTCGGGAGACGAGGAGGCCCCCAAAGATTAGGTTAGAACCATTAAGTATGTTGGTTTTGAAACTACGGTAAAGGAATACTTACGTTTATTAATTAATAACCGTGAAGTATGAAGTTGTTTTTTTTAACTTATGTTTTTTAAATATTTTAAAAATACAATAGTGATGTTCAATCACCATCACCATTACTGTCGTCCTCCTCTTCCTCCTCCTCCTCTTTCTCTCCATGGAAGAAGGGAATGAAGGGTTTGAATGTAAGTCATATTTAACCTCATCATTGTCATAAAGTAGAGATTTAACATGTTGGTGTATATCGTGAGACGCTTTGTGTAGCAGTTAAGGCATGCCAATAGCTGCATGACAACCTCCATTTCGGGAGGATGAGAAAGAGGTGTTGGCGGCGGAGGAGCTCCCTTGGATGTTAACATGATAGATAGAAGGTCCCATTTTACCACCCTTTCCACTAGACCCAATTTCTGTTGGTTAAAGTTATATATTTAGAATTGGAGTAAGCATTATAATTACTATATTTGTCGCAAAATATAAGGTCCCATTTCTAGGATGTGATTGTCCCTTTTTATAAGATCAACTGAGTTGTCTAAATAAAAATATATGTTTACTTATTTTGCCCTCAATTAATTCTATAGATTGCATTAATAATTATTCAGATTATATGTTTAGAATCAGGGTGAGCATTAAAATTAGATCCATGCACATTTACAAGTTACAAATAGAGATGGTCAAAAGGTAACCACCATCTTTACCTAGAAGAAAATGAAAATAACGGACAAAAGTCAATGATATATATGCTCCCAAATTAAAGCCCCACCTGCTGTTATACCAACCACGACCAAATAATGTAACAACCATATGACGTGGCCACCTTTCAGTTTGGTCTCAAGGACTAATTCATTTTACCAACTCTCCCCCTTCATGATCAAAAAAAAAAACTCTCCCCCTTCTGTCAGATTCTTCAGTTTCAATAAAGAAATATACACTGGTACAATCATTCTTATAATTTAGTTCCTTGTTTTCTAAGCCTTATCAACCAATTCCCTTTTTATATTAATATAGAACAGATCACGCTAGGATATAAATATTAGAAGAATATATATAATTTAGAGGATACACACACACACAACAAACGAGCATCGTCGGTGAATATGCCAGCCACAATGATGTGTTCAAATGGGTATTTCAGAAGGATAAATTATATAGAAAGACTTAAATTATTTTTATAATTTTTTGTTAACTAAATCAATAAGCTAGATGAATAAAGTTATAAGTGGTGGAATTAAACTAACTAACTTTTACTAACAAAAGTAAATTTCACGGACTGCCATAAAAAATTAAAAGTAAGAAGCAATAATAAATTAATGTTATTATTATTTACACATTTTTTCCCTACTGCATGTAATGCACACAAAATATATATAATTTACTAGACATTATGAAATTTATAGACAATAACAAATGACTTTATCAATGTTGTCAAAAACTAGTTTCTACGTAGACAAGGAAGAGGGTGGTAGAAACCTAAATCGTAGAAACGACACGATACGTAAAGTTTCTACTTTCTATTACTTAAGGTTAGAACTCAAAATTATACATATATGCATGAAAAAAATCATAAATTAGTAAATAACTACTCAAAATTGAATGGAAAAAAAATCATAAATCACAACTCAATGAAAAACTTCATATTTAAAAGATATATTACTATGAATATTAAATATACACGCACAAGGAAGCCATATTTGGAAGAAAGAACATAATTTCTAGCTACTGTTATACACTCATACTTGACCACTGAGTCACTGATAGGGCAATAAACAGAGGCTTGGTACTGATGAAAATTGTAGAAAAAAAACATACTTCATTTTAAGAAGATGAATCAATTAAATTTTCCCAATGTAGAGTGAAAAAATCGAACACTCTTCTCAACAAGAATAATATGGAGAATGAAGAATATGACTACAGAGTATGACAGAAAATTGTAGATTTCTTTTATCGTTATAATTGTATTATTAGGCACACAAAAATATATATGAACCGGTTTGGATTTAAGATTTAAAATTGTTATCAGAAAGAACAACTCGAAGCAACAAGCAAAAGGTAATAATAAGAAGGGAAAAAATAGAGTCAACAAATGAATCAAAAAGAACATAGCGAGGATAGTTTTCATCATTGATGATCACACATCCTTTAATTTGATTTCATCATCTTCGTCTTGTCCTCTAAATCATTTCTTTATTTGTTCAAATACAATAAAGACATAGCAAATTGAAAGACAAAAGAAAGTAGATGAATTCAAAGAGGATTCTGCGAATTAGCAACGCACCTAAACGGCTTATTAGGAAGCACGAGCAGAGCACGATGAGCCGACAGGCCAGAGTGGATCAGTCAAGGAGGAGGGCGACTAGCGATGCCGCAAGTGGAGGACGACGATGCTGTGAGTGGAGGAGGCAGCCAATGATTTGGGTTTTAGGGTTTGGGAATGGGAATGGGGAAGCAATGAAGCACGATGGATTGGAGATTTTCGAATGAAATGTCAAATGCCCATTGGTTTACATGGTTAGTCTTTTTTTTTTTTTTTGGTTTTAAGTAAAAACGGTAATGACGGTAAAAACTTACGTTTCTACCGTTTTCTATGTTTCTACACTAGTATTTACCCGTTTTACCTTGGACAGTGTTTACCTACATTTTAACAGTGAACACTGATAAAAACGTAAAAACTTACGTTTTTACGTCTTTACACTAATTTTTGACAACACTGGACTTCACATTCGGCTCGTGCATTATGTATATGGTACCCCACATAATTAAAATAATTTGGATGATTCTCCCAAATGATTCGAGGAAATGAAGTATAAAGAAAAATAGGGAGGCTGACATGTGGGGTCCACTTGGCCATCTTTAATTATTTATCCCTCTATCGTTCCTTAAATTAAAATTTCTATAAATAATTTTCCTTAATTATAATATCAATTTTTAATATCTAATATTATGTTTTCTAAATATTAATTATTATTATTATTAGTAAAAATTTAACAACAAATTTCTTCATAAATTTTAATCGAAAATTAGGTGAATCTCTTATAATTTTTTTAGCAAGAAAAGTATACTAAAATTATTCACTTGCTATGTGTGTGTCTATATATCGAATAACATTGTTTTATATGTTTTATAAAATATATATTATATTACTCCTCTTTTTTTGATATAATTATTTGGTTCGGGGTTGGTGAATGTCTCTTTCAATACAAGTGTCTCTTCGGAGATTTAAATTCAAGATCTAAGAGATCTATTGGGGCCTTACACCGCTGTAGACCAACTCTATATTGATATATACTCCTCTTGTATCCATGGGTTGTGGATTGTTTTAACTTAACCAGGGTCATTAAACCCGATCTAAACCGGATGGTCCGGCCCCAAAACCGGTGAACTTGTCGGTAAACCGTTTAGGTTTGAGTGTTAAACTGGTCTGGTTTTATAAAAAAATCTATAATTTCATATTAATAATTCTTAAATCTTCACTTTCTTATCAGTTTGACCCTAGTTTAGTACTGAATTGACTCCGATCTAACCCACTGACATTTAAGCTAATAACCTAACAAAGGACAATTCCAAATTTAATAACCTTGAACGTAACCAATGATGTCGCATCCTAGCTCGAATATGCGGCTGTACTAACCGCTTTGGTTCACAAAACTTGCGAGAAGGAATGGGAACTTAACAGAGTTCTCGGCAAAAACGTGTTTGGTGCGCTGTGCCCAAGAACCCAAGTTCCCGAGCCCACCACTTTTCACTCCTTTGTGGGAACTTGAGATCCCACCAAAATTGGTGGGATCTTAAGCTCCCACGTCACTATTCATATTTTGAATAGATTTACCTTTGAAATTCAAACTTGGCGGGAAGTTCGAATTTGGCGGAAAGTTCGAATTTGGCGAAAAACTTTTTACACAAGTTCGAACTTAACAACAACATATTTTTTTAAAATATATTTTAGAAAAAAAAAATATTTTCCTTTTTTATTTTGAATTAATTTCTTTTGAGGTAAAATAGACATTTCCTAATTCTTTACCAACTACCACCCACTTTATTTTTTTCCTACCAAACAACTGCCCATCTTCCCTCATCTTTCAAATCTTCTTTTCCCTCCCTTTAAGTTCATTCCCTCCTCTAAGTTCATTTCTTTTCTTAAATGTTCCTTGAACCCTAAGTGCTCAATAAAATATCTATTATATTAAAATGGAAAAGCTTGTACCCTAGTAATGTCATCTGGTAGGGGGAGGGTGGAGGTAATAAAACATCTTTTTATTTTATATCGTGCTGATTGATTTAGTATTATTATTATAATGATCACACTACTTGGGGGATTATTAAACTTGATTTATTGAGATTATGAATTAATTTTTCCTATTTTAAATTTCACAACCTGCCAAAGATTCGCTGTACAAGGTTACTATTTCTCTCCCCTCCCTCTTATTACACCACGTAGCTTCACTTTGTTCTCAAGCAAATTCAGAGTTTCCATGTTTTTTTGTTTCTTCTCTCCTTCAAATAACATAACTCTCTCTCTCTCTTTCTCTACTTTTGAAGAACATAGAACATGAGGAGCAAAACTCAATTCACAGGTAGCCTCAAAATCGGCTTTCTGTGCTTTTCATTTCTCCTCATATTCATCTTCATCCTCAGATCAAGCTTCTTCTTCCCAATTTCTCAGCCACAGACTCATCTCTCAAACACTACAATCAGCCCAGAAGCTTCAGATGACGAAGCAACAAAATCAGAACCAACACCGTGCTTGACGGGGACATGTGCCAAAATCCCACCGTCGCTGGCAAACGCAATAATCCACTATGCCACCACCAACGCCACTCCCCAGCAAACTATTCATGAGATCTCGGTCTCAGCCCGAGTTTTTCAGAAGAAATCGCCCTGCAACTTCCTCGTGTTCGGCCTCGGCCACGACAGCCTGCTGTGGACCTCGCTCAACCACGGCGGGCGGACGGTGTTCCTAGAGGAAGACAAATCGTGGATCGGCAAAATCGGCGAGAAATTTCCCTCATTGGAGTCCTACCACGTGTTGTACGACACCAAAGTCCGAGACGCTGACGAGCTGATGAAGATAGGAATGGAGGAAGAAGATTGCCGGACGGTAACCGACCCGAGATTCTCCAAGTGCAAGTTGGCACTGAAGGGGTTTCCAAGCGAGATATATGATATTGACTGGGATGTGATAATGGTGGACGCGCCAACGGGGTACTTCGATGGAGCTCCGGGAAGGATGAGCGCGATTTACACGGCGGGGTTAATGGCGAGGAACAGAGAAGAAGGTGAAACAGATGTGTTTGTTCATGATGTGGATAGGGTTGTGGAAGATAAGTTTTCCAGGGGTTTTCTGTGCGAAGGGTATTTGAGGGAACAAGAAGGAAGAATCAGGCACTTCACCATTCCAAGCCACAGAGCTCGCATGGGTAGACCATTTTGCCCCCAGAATAATTGAGAAATTCAAGTCAAGTCAAGAAGGAAAGAGAAGGATGGAGATTAGAGTACATGTGATTCACTTATTAGGTGGGGTCCACTAATCTTTTTATCTCTTTTCCTCAGACGTGATTATTATCCAGTTTGAATTCAGAGAATTTGAGTCTCCAGGTTTGGATCATACATATAGGAATAGAAATGGAGTCTATATAATCTGTCTTTAAGCGATTGAACAAGGAGAGATTTCATTTTTATGAGGCTCATCTTATATTATTCTTTTATCAAGATTTTGATTATTTGTCAGATGTCATGATGAGTCCTTAATAAATAAATTCATTGGTCTTGTTTGTTTTTTAAAAGTAAAGAAGAGAATTAAAAATTTGTGTAGATAATTATGGTAAAATAGTCCATTTAAAAATAAAAGAACATAAAAACTTGTCTGAAACGATTGTTTTTCGCTCGTGGCTTTGTGGCACGTTCTCCAGGAACGCTAGACAGGTATGAGGGATTGCTCGCTCTCCAGTTCCGAATATTTATAACTTAGACAACGAATAGAAGACAAGAGACCAGGGCGAGGGACAAAGTGAAGATTGTGATCAGAGTGTAAATAAAAATTATAAAAATAATAATAATAAAACAGAAAACTTGTAAAGGGTGTTTTGAATTTTTTTTTTTAAAGATCATATTTCTATTTTTTTACCAAAAAATTTAAATAAAAATCAACAACCAGACATTTTTTTTAAAAAAAAATTGTCTTGAAAAACAAAACAAAAAATTGTTTCTAAAACAAGAAAACAAACCGTCCCATTGTTTTGTCTATCCTTCAATGGAAGAAATAATTAAATTTTGAGTTAATATAATATTTGGTCATTTACATTTATCCTTATTTTAATTTTGTTCACACAAGTTTCATTCCATTAAAAATATTATTTCCTATAATTAAATAAAAACTTGGACTATTTTATTATTTGAGGGAATAAAACATACGGTTTAAAACTTAAAAGACTAATATCAAAATAAAGGTAAACTTGAGGGACCAAAAAACGTACTAAACCTTAAATCTTTTATTATTATATTTGATATATGAAGAGTAAATAAAGGAAAAATCATGTTTACATTTTGTTATCACACACATATCTGGCTTACTTATTTACCCTATTTGTTTATCTAAAATGCAATTATATACAAAGGGGGAATTTGAATAAAATACACACTCCTTTAACGTAATATCATGCGATGATGTAATTCAGTACAATGCAATACATGATTAAAAAAAATAGAGAATTAGCGACATAATTTAGTAACTCCGCTGTTAATCATCAAAAATTTTGTTGTTACAATTACCTAGTGATGTAATATTTTTATTGCAAAATTTTTCGCTAATATGTCGCTAAAAATTTTAAGATTAACATTATTTAAATTATAAATCCTACAATAATTCATATATTATATAAATAACATACTCCATTCGGTCCTAATTATAGGAGCACTTTTGTAGTGCAGTTTGCATTACAAAAGTACTCCTATAATTAAGATCAAGTAGTAATATAAAATTATATATAGGATGCTTTGCATTTGCACAAGGCATACGGTTTAATTTCTTGTTGCTGGCTCAATACCACAAGTGATACTCACACTACTACAAAATTGTATATATAATAAAAAACAGTCATTGTTATTATAACGAGTCCAACTAGTTCAGAAATTCTCACTTGAAGAGTCTCACATCTATACATCATGGTTATTATATAAACCGTCATTTATTATAGAAGTTTATTGTAATACCCAGATTTTATTATCTGGAATATTATGAATAAATTGGATATTTCTGATAAGTGAAATTAATGTCTCCAGACTTGTGTAATTATAGTCTATTATTCTAGGTTAAATTCTGTAGGAAATCAGGGAATTTAAGGGCCTAAGTGCCAAAATGACCAAAATGCCCCTGGAAAGGGTAATTAACTTAGAAAAATTATAAAAAATACTTAAGGCAAAGAAATGACCAAGTGAGTTAGGAGAATATATTATCTCTAATTATGGTAATTTAATAAATTATGAAATTGGAGAAATTCTTCGAAAATACTCAAAAAGAAGTGAAATGACCATAATACCCTTGTAATTTTTAAAAAATGCAAGAGGCATGAAAATACTAATGTTAATGCAAGAGTATGAAGGTAATGAGGTATTGTAATTAAGAAAATTATCAACAGGTGATAAAAGAGTAATTAAGTAATATTGGGCTAATTACTTAAGTATAAGTAAAGGAAATTCATGAATAATTATATGAAACCCTAAAATTAGTGGTTTTTGTTTTAAAATTAGTAAAAACATATTGGTTAATTATTTGGAAATTTTGGAGAAAAATAGGTGAGTTTAGGTATTTTTAAGCCTAAATGTAAGAATGGACCAATGGGAAAATTCTGTAAAAATTATGTAAAAATAATTATTTAATTAATTAAATAATTAATCAAAATAAAAAAAACGAAATAAAAAAAATGGGCAGAAAAAAAAAGAAAGAAAAAAATGAAAATGCAATGAAAAATAATTTTTTGCAACTTGCAATTATAATAATAATATAATTAATTAAAGTGAAATATTGTGAATAGTAATTTAGAAATTAGGAAACGGATCCTATCTAGAGATCTAGGAATAGGATTTCCAAAGTCAAGATAGAATATTGATCAGTGGAATTTTATCTTCCGTTAGACTCTTCCGGAAGTAAATTCTGAAGCCGTTTGTGCATTTTCCTAATAAAACAAAATAGGAAAAAATGCATATAGGCATATTTTTGGATATAAAGAAAATAAATTCTAACTCAACATCTAGGAATGAGTTTGAATTTATATGGACATATTTGGAATCAGTGAATTTTTCTGAAGAAGTTGATGATTTCAGAAATGCGTTCTGAAACCGGACATGTTCGGACACGTTTTTCGAAGAACTTCAGACTGACAGTTGGAGCCCTATATGGAATCAAAATTTAGGTTAACTTGGACATTTCTAGTAAGTGAGGACATGTCTTCAAAGTTGTAAATCCAGAATTTTGAGATTTCTCCGAAATCACGCGAATCGGGTACCGATCGGGGAAATTCTATTAGACCGGGTTTAAAAGCAACCCAAGTCACCATTTTTGGACCAATCTTGGGAGGCCACATCACCCTCATTTTCGGCCAAACAAGCCTCCATGGTCAAGGATTAAACACCATTTTTTGTTTGAATTTCCAAGGTTGTAAACAACTTTGGTATTTCCCTTTGTATCCATTCAAAAATCTATAAATAGGCAAGAGCTCTTCACAAATTCTTCACACCATTCTCTCCTTGCCTTGGCCGAAATCTTAGAGGGAGAAAGAAGAGAGAGAAGCTCTGGAAAAATTCTGAAGAAGTCTTCAACGGGTAAGTCTTTCGGTCTTTAGTTTTTAGTTCGGTAATTAGTAGAATTGTTAGATAGTTTTAGTAAGTAGGGAATGAGATTCCTACTATTGTTTTTAGGCCTCATTGCATTGAAAATTGCCTGACGAGGTAAAAACTTGGTAGGGATCGAGTGCCTGAAAAGTTGAAGTCTTCATAGTTCTTTCAATAGTTAGAGTTGTAATGCTAGAATAGCCTTTAATTTTCAAGTATGATTGGATATCATATGGGAGGGCTATTTTAGTCTTTATTTTCGAAAATCAAAATGGCGTCGAAGTTCTGGCAAAATTTCGGGAAGAAAATTTGTCAGAGTAACGAAGTGTCATGTAAATTCCGCCAATTAGGGGTATAGGGGCAAAATGGTAATTTTTACCTAAAATGCCGCTTATTGTGTCAAATCACTAATAGAAGTGATATTATTCTTATAGGATATCGAATCTCTCGATTTGTCGCCGCTGCTGCCCAACGAACCACCGTTTGAAGTTCACGTTTTAGTAAAAGTACGTTTTCCGCGGTGGTACCTAACGTCGCGAATGAAGGTACTGGACGCGCATCGTAACACTAATCCTATAGCTCTCATATACATATATGTCATAGATACGTTCATATACCGGGCTCGCTTAGGGTCGTCGTTATACATACGAACTTGTACGGGTTATAGACATGATAATACCGCTTTGAGTTTTCCTAGCGCCGAGGACACGTGATCGTGGCATGTGGTAATGTGCAGGCTATATTTGTGTAGGACTTTACATACTGCTTTGTGCTTATGTCCTGTCTGTGTCACAATGTTGTTGTGTAGGACCTTACATACTGCTCCATGCTTATGTTCTGTCTGTGTCACACTTATCTGATGAGATGTTGCTGTTATGTCATGAATATCTGTTGTCTATATACTGTTTTATTTGAGCATAAGGTTAACTGTTACCTGAGATTCAATGCGGTGAATTGAATCTCACTCGTAGCTTCAGGACCTGAGGACCACGGATCGGTGATAGGGGAAAGCGAGCGAGTAGGCTTCACGGAGTTATCTTATCGCATTCTCGTACTTATCTTTTGAACAAGAGGATCATTGTAATTTCATTACTCTATTACGCTATGGTTCATATTTTGTTATGATCAGTTACTCTTTCGCTCCCATGCTCTACTCTGATTGAAAAAAAAAAAAATCCGTTTTAAAAATTGGGATGTTACATTTTTGGTATCAGAGCATGACATTCTAGCATGAATTTAACTATGTTACCACGAACAGTTTGGTGCCGAAGGCAAGGCTAGTCTACGTGGGTGTGCCATAAGTCGCCGTATAAGTCGGTGAGGCCCCCATGGTAGACACTTACCTGGCCATTCTGTTCGGATAACGGAGTTAGGTTCTTAAGCCTTTTAAACTTTGAGCACGTTTTGAAAATGAGTACTGATATGACCCTGGTGTGATATGTAGTGATGAACAGAAACAAAAATTCATATATCCTCTATCCCGTAATAGTTAGACGTAACGCTCGTAGATCCGTAGTTCCAGAGACGGCGGGACGAAACCGAAACCCTGATATTTCTGATGACACCAAACCAAAATATGATTCTGACCCAGTGTGCTACCCTAAGTCAATGGCTAGAATACCTTTAGAGCCGGAGAAACCTGTTGGCTCAGATCATTCGTCGATGACAACAGCGTGGGATATACGATGTAACCACTGGTCATAAACCAGCTGGATGATGTAATATACGTTAGCATGTACATTACATCTAATATGAAAATATATATGTCTTGATGCCATGTGTTGTGTTATTTTTCGCCACTTAGCCGTTATTTGATATAAAGGAAAAGTTAAAACATGGCCATCATAAGAGGTGCCGGTGCACCGAGAGGTAGGGCCGAGGCAGAGGCCGAGGTCGAGGCGAGGAGGAGGGCAGCAGCCTCAAATGGACGCAATACCCAACAAAATATTATACCCAACCAACCGAATGTAACGAAGTACAAGAACCGAGGAGAACTCTCAAGAGCAGAGGGTTCTCATAGATGCTCATTGGCAAGACAAACTCAACAGATGAAGAAGCCCAAAGACAATTAGAAGCACTCGGAACACGAGGAGGAAGAGCGCAACAATGAAGAAAACGAGGAGAATGACGAAGAAGAAGAAGAAGAAGAGGAGGAGGACAATGACAATCAAAGTGAGGAAAACCATG